>JBAMCF010000994.1:0-21317 GCA_037075285.1 Drosophila lutescens
AGGTATTGCTCTTTCTCATAAAACTGCACGATTGGGTGTAATTGAGCGATGAAAAGTGGAACCCGTTTCAGATTAGTATGAAAAACATTTAATGCTTACTTGAATGGCCAAAAACCAATTTGGCGAGAACAAATTCTTATTAGACATTTTCAAGGTATAAGTCTAACATTCATATTTAATCACTATGGACGGCAGTCCATGTAGTGACGAAGCGCACCAGGAGAGTGTGCGAAGGCGACTACTATATATACACGAAGAAATGAAAATCTGCTGTGATAGTCCGATCGTAATGAGTAATACACCAATCGAAAGGTATTGCAAAAACTTAAAGGATTACATACCAAGACTTTAAGAAAATCAATTGGCTTGGGAGAGAGAGCGGTGAAAGTGAAAAAGTTCAAATTTCGAAATTTGGGGCTGTTGGGGCCGGTGGGGATAAATGCCCCCTCGCAATGTTTTAGTTGTGTTCCTATTGAAAATACCCGTCGAATGAGGGGTCATATGATAAAATCCGATGCTCCGTTCAAAAGTTATAGCCAAAATACGATTTTCTTTGTCTTCCCAAAATGAAAATTTAATTTTGTTTGTCAGTTTGTCCAAAACATGTTTTTTAAGTTTTGAAAATTTGATATGACGTTCATCACATCGATATAAAAAACTTTTGTTCTACCACTTTTGGAAAAACTCGCTAGTTTAGCGGGAAAACAGCTATAAATAGCTAAAATTACTACTAAAGCTACAGACTTGTGCTGCATCTCGCTTGAAAGGTATTTTTAAATGCTATAAACGCCTTCTATATGCAATTTGTGTAAATATAATAGTTAAAAAGATATGAACAAAAGAAAATTGTTTAAAACTTTTTTTTAGCTTTTTTTTATTTTTCTCAAAAACGGCTCTAACGATTTTCCTTAAAACTTTAAACTGTATAGCCCTTGAGATTCCTTAAATTTTGGTATATAACACATTACTGTAAAAAGTCACGTTTAAAAGTTATTCTGAAACGAAAATCGACACTTTTGCCAGCCCAACACAACTAACGCTGCTTAAGCATTGAAGTTAGTATGTGCGTATCCAAACTGTATTTTAAGGTGAGGGAATCGTTAAAATTGTTTTAAACTGTTCCATTATACAATTCTATAAATAAATAAATACATAAATAAATACATACATAAATGAATAAATAAACAAAGAAATAAATAAATAAAAAAGCAAATAAATAAATAGATAATTAAATAAATAAATAAATAAATAAATAAATAAATAAATAAAAATAAATAAATAAATTTATTCGATTTTTCAAGATATTTTGATATAGTTAAAAAGAAGCCAAAGAATATAATTTCATATCCATATGAAAATGGTTACATACGCAAACGAAAGCGGCCATATTTGTTAAATCATTTTAAGCCAAACCGGAAAATTCAACCGGAAAGTTATTACTATGGTCTCCTAATTTTATTTAAGCCTTGGCGAAATATAGAAGATATTAAAGGTGGCTTGGAAACCTATTTCGATGCCTTTGCAATGTGTAAAGATGAGTTGGTAGAAGCCATGCAGTATCATGATAAATTAGAAGAATTGCTTAAAATACGTGAAGAGTTTGAAAGTGAATTAGCAAGAGAATCTAACGCTTTGGAAAATATAAATACAATACAAGATGACGATAAAT
This sequence comes from Drosophila lutescens, assembly GCA_037075285.1. NCBI lineage: Eukaryota > Metazoa > Arthropoda > Insecta > Diptera > Drosophilidae > Drosophila > Drosophila lutescens. The sequence continues at coordinate 1,670 of JBAMCF010000994.1, forward strand.
GTGAAAATATTGTTGGATTTGAAGTACTATTAGAAAACGAATTACATGAAATGGACCATCTCGCTTTAAATGAAAATGATATTTCAATTTCTGACGAAATTAATCAGCTTAATATTGACCAAAAAAGAATATTTGACGATATTGTTAATACTGTGTCCAACTATTGTATTGCATGGAAAGCAGAGCTTGAAAATAAAATATTGAAAAATCCGAGACTATCTCCAAAAAATGTGTTACGTAAATTTGTTTCTGGAGTTGGAGGCACTGGAAAATCGTTTTTAATTAATGTGCTTAGAAAATTTCTTATAAAAAGCCTTGGAGAACAAGTCGTTGTGGCTGGTCCTACTGGAATTGCAGCTCGAAATGTAAATGGCCTAACTATACATAGATTGTTAAATTTGCCTGTTGAGCATGGAGGCATTGCCAAATATACACAATTAAACAATTCAAAATTAAAGATATTGCGGGATAACCTTAAAAATGTATGCCTAATTATAATTGATGAAATTTCTATGGTTTCGAATGTAACATTGCAATATATAAATTTACGATTATGCGAAATATTTGATACTTTACAACACCCAGATGGCTGGTTTGGAAGAGTAAACATTTTATTTCTTGGAGATTTATTGCAACTAGATCCAGTAAACGAACCTTCTCCATTTGTTAATATGACTAAAGAGAGATTTCAAAAACATTTTTCTGGTCTGCACCCTACAAATTTATGGGTCAAGTTATTTTCTTATGATGAGCTAACACAAAATGTCAGACAACAATCACATCAAGATTTTTCAAATACCTTAGCACATTTAAGGTTAGGCATTTTAGATGAGAAAGATTATCAGCTTTTATCTAAACGAGAAATTAAATTAAATAGCGATACAATTGAAACATGTCTTTCCGAACTCATCGAATACATTAGAAAGTTGCCTGCACATACAATTTGTTTATTTCCTACAAGGGAACAATGCTCAAAGTTAAACGAAGGAATGTTGGAAATAATTCCTTCAGAAAAAATATTGCTCACCGCTGAAGACTTAATCGAAGCTAAGACTGCCATTCAGAAAGCTAAAGCAGCTAAATCTCTGGAAAAACTGAAAAAGAAAGGTAAGTGCTCAGAAACTGCTAATTTGGCAGATACAATAGAAGTTAAAAAAGGAGCAAAAATCATGTTACTTAGAAATCTAGATGTTGCATCCGGATTAGTAAATGGATCTATAGGGATAATAAAGAAGCTGCATGAAACGGTGAGTATCGTAAACGCCCGAACTTTTAAAAGTGTTGTAAAGTTGACTGTCCATTCGAGGAAAATGAATTTGAAATTGAACGCATCGAATCAAAGTTTCAACTAAATAATAACGTTTATATAGTTCGGAAACAATTTCCAATATGCTTGGCGTATGCAATAACCATTCATAAAAGCCAAGGGCTAACAATCACCTCCGGAGTTGTTGATATTGGTGACAGTATATTCGCAAATGGTCAAACTTATGTTGCTTTATCTCGTTTGAAAACCCTTTCCGGTCTACATATTCTCAACCTTAATCCGAAAATCATAAAGACAAATGATGGTGCTATTATAGAATACAATCGATTATGAAGTAAATATAGAAAAGATCTACAACATTTGGTTGGTAATTCTAAAAAAATAAAAATTGTTCTGATAAAAACATATATTTAAGGCGGCAAAGAGTAGCTATCATTGAGCCGTCTGTATTAGAAAAGAATATAACAAGCAAAAAAATGATAATAACGCAATTTCTCATAATATACGTGGTATGGAAAACACAAACAATGCTTGTTATGCGAACTCTGCTTTTCAATGCCTTATAAATATTAGATTGATAAAGGAATCAGTATTAAATGATCAAAATTGTAACATTTTAAAATCATCATTTTTGAATTATACAAACCCTTTAATGATGGGGACAAACATTAATATTTCAGATTTACGATCAAGAATTTTTGACAACGTAGAACAGCAGGACAGCGGAGATTTTTTGCGACAACTATTAGACTGGCATTCACTAGCTCGAATAAAACAATTATGTGTACATAAACTTGTGGAATCTTTAAAATGCTCTAACTGCGATTATAGGCCAAATGTTCAAATAACAGAAAACGTAATTGCTCAACTATCTGTTCCTAGAGATAGAAAATGCACAATGAATGAATTAATATCATTTAATTATGGAAATTGGAAAAATATTGAAGATAGCGAGTGTGCACATTGCGGAAACTATTTACAATGTCAGTCCTTAATAGAAAATTTAGGGCGCGTGCTTGTGTTCTCTCTTAGTTTAGTCGATGCAGCGAATAGAAAAATAACAAATTTTAATTTAACAAACGCTTCACAAAGTGAGCTTAGATTTGAAAATAAAAGATTTGTTTTATCAAGTGCCATATTTCACCATGGAAATGCATTAAATTAAGGACATTATACATCAGTTTTAAGAAAAGATGGAACATTTTACAAAGCTAATGATACAACAATCTCTAAATGTTCTTGGCCACGTAACAGCAAAGATGTGTATATACTGTTTTATGTTGAAAGATAATTTAAAAATTTCAGAAAATTATGTGTATCTTTAAGGTTTTTTTTTGAATGCTAATTGGGCAGTGAGGGTGCCGACTCGAAATGACGCTACAGTGCTTGCAATATGTCAGGCGGCGTTCAGCTAAGATCAAGGGTCAATCCTATGTGCTCTAGTTTTTTAATAACTAAGTTATATGGGGATGACTTTTGGTCATGGTATGAGGTATACTAATATGTAAATTAAACCCAGGGTATAAATTGTCCCTTTAAAAACTTCTGATATCAAACAAAACACCTCTTAACGAGGTAAAAAAATAGTGACGACCGCACCTTCAACATACAAAAGATCTGATATCATATTTTGTGACGAAAAATAATTTTACATTCGAAAATATAAAAACACTTTCTAAAATTTACTTTTTCGGCACGCTACAATAGAAAATGTTCGTGTGGGTAAAATCTTATAAATTTGTCTGAAGCGGGCCGAATGAGTAAATTTTAGAAAGTGTTTTTATATTTTCGAATGTAAAATTATTTTTCGTCACAAAATATGATATTAGATCTTTTGTATGTTGAAGGTGCGGTCGTCACTATTTTTTTACCTCGTTAAGAGGTGTTTTTGTTTTTAATAAATACACATACAAATATTACATGAAAAAAAGTTATTTTTTATTGTGGGAAATCAGATACTACTGTGAGGAGTCGTAAAACTCCCCACAAATCTCGAGGCAGGAGAGCCCCTAGCAACAGCGATGGCAGCGAGAATGCGTCAGAATCCGAGGGCATCCAGGTCCACCGGTAAATACTGGACCTTGGACCCGGCCAAAGCGGAGAGACCGTGAAATAACGGTGCCGCGCTGGACCTTGGACCCACGCCGCCAAAGGGCAATGAGGTCGAACGGTGAATCCGTGGACTTCGGACCGGCACAAAGAGGATGCACCGTGAACTAACGGGACTTCTTGGACCTTGGACCCGATGAGTGCCGTGTGCAAAAGGAATTAACGGGACACCCTTGGACATTGGACCCTAGCGAGCCGTGTGCAAAAAGGGAAATAACGGGACCGCGCCGCAGCCTATAAAAGGGACGGCGCAGGCGCAGCTCGAGAAGACAACCAAGATACGCGAGCGAGAGTACAAGTGAACCAGAGATCAAGATTACGATACAAGTGCGAGGATTCAATCGAGTGCGTGACCGTGAGAGTACCGTAGAAACCGAGTGCTCAACGCCCAGATCAGGATACCAGAGTCAAGACGCTAAGCCAAGGCTGAGACTGCAACGGTGAGATCTGCAGGACACAGAGATTGGAGTGGAGACAAGTGCTGGACAGGAGCAGAGTCGAGAGGAGGACGAGCTAGAGAAGGACGAGCTACCGGCAGGGTAAGCGTGGATCAAGAGTTTGTGCCAGGCGTCGGGGTTACGGTGGACTGACGATAAGGCTGAATCCTAGGATTTGACCTGTCGGGACATTTGTTTCTCAGGCTAGAGCCAGACCGACCTCAGGGAACACGACGAAACAGGTGATCCCAGGATCATTCTGGTCGGACCCGAAAGGAAGGTTGTGCAGACTTTGAGTCCTACAAGCCGGGTGGAACTGGAGAGCTGCCGTTGGAGAACGACGCCGCAGGAGTCCACAAGTAGCACGAAGAGACACGAGAGCAGCGACGCCGTCGAGGAGCGCCGCCGAGAAACGCACGAAGAGAATCTTGAGCCGAGGAAGGCACGTCGCCGACCAGGCAAGCCGCAACAGCCAGCTGACGCAGAACCCAATTCCAGCGAAAAGTAAAACTAATAAAGTTTTCCGATTTGTCCCAATCGGATATCTCTGCATTTTCTTGGGTCACGGGCAGTCACGCAATACAAATTTGGTGGGACGAACACACAATATCTCTGAGCTAGTCGCGGCGTTTACGTAGCGATCAAACAGTCGAAAACAAGTTCGTTACATCTGGCGCCCAAGCGTGATTGTCCCGATCAAGAAAACAGATAGAAGATGGGCAAGTCGTGGCTGTATGCCCTCAAAAGGGATGACTTTCCCGCCATCGAAGCCGCCCTTGGAATAAAGCTAGAGGGTCCGTGGATGACAAGAGAAGAGCACTGTCGGAGTTCATAGACCGCACAACCAAAGAACCGGAGACAGTTGCCATCCTCGAAGCGTTGGAAAGGGATTACGGAAAGAAGACTCCCGAGATGAAAATCACAAGCGCAGAGGGCTTGGTGAGCAGTTTGGACGTCCAAAGCATCAGGGACGCCGGCAACCAGGAGCGACGAAACTCCTCTCAAAGGAGAACAGTCGGGAAAGGCAGGAGGACCCAAAGGAAGGACAAGGCCAAGACAGAAGTGACGGACTATGCCAAGGTGGCGAAGCAGGTTCAGAGTGGACCTCGGTACGACGGCCACGATAAACCCCGGAGTTCCTAGAACAGGTAGAGTGGTCACGGTGACGTACGGACTCGACGCCAATCAATGAAAGAGTTATGTTTTTTTTTTTTTGTCGTTTAGAAGCGATATTATAAATATCATTTGTACGCAAAGTGTTAAAGGTAAAGGTAACAAGGATAATGTAAAATAAGGTGGAGGTGTGGGTGAGGTTGTAAATTATATTATGTAATATGATACTGTTGGTCGATACGGGCGGGGCGGTTCGATAAGTTAATAAAATATGGAGGTGGGTCTTTATATTCGAAGACTTTAAGCAGCAGCAGCAACATGTCAAAAACCGTAGCACGACGCAGCGAGTCCGAGGCACGCGGGGCCGGCGCCGGGGAACAGCCCGCAGCGATATGGAGGCAGGATCCCAAACCCTACCTCCAGCTGTGCGCGTCACCCTTGGCGTCGCGCTCCCCGTCACCATCGGAGGAGGAGGACCGCGGCGAGATCCCGGACGTGGGGCTAGAGGACGACGCGGACGAGGAGGCACGGATGCCGGACGACGCTGGATCCGTGGTGTCGCTCTCGTCGGATGACGATGACGAGACCGGGGGGCGTTGGACTCTGTCACCCCGGAGGTGTCCTCGGACGAAGAGGATCACCTGCGACGAGAGGAGCGGATGAGGCTCAAGGCCTACCGCCTCCATATCGCGGGGCAGGGGAAGGGCTTTATCCCGCTCGGGGTGGCGCCACCCACAGACAGGGAGAGGGACCACCGGCAGATGTTCTTGGCGCGCCGAATCACGCACGGCCGGCTGGCGAGCCAGAGGAGGCGTCAGGAGGACGCCGAGGCAGCAGTGCGACGGCTGCTCAGGACGGCCGAGGAGGAGGAGGCCCGCCTGTGGGAGCCCCAAACTACACCACCGCCACCACCACCGGCGACACTGCCCCCACCACCGCCACCACCACCGGCAACACCGCCGCCGCCAGCGCCGGCAACACCGCCACCACCACCGCGACACCGCGACCACCGCCACCACCACCGGCGACACCACCGCCACCACCGCCGCGGGAGCAGCAGGAGGCATGGCGGATCGCGGAGGAGCGACGGGTGGTCGAGGCAGACGGCGGGACGTGGCACGAGGCGGTCGTGACGTGGCGATGGCCGGCCCAGGAGTGCAGGAAGAGGACGGGAGGAGAGACGCCGTTGGAGAAGACGGCGTGGGAGTGGCCCAGTCCACTGGCAGCGGCGCCGAAGATCGCGCGGCAGGCCTCGTGCCCCGAGGCTCGTGCCCCGCCGGAAAGGCCGGAGCTGCAGCGGCAGCATTCCGCGAGAGGCGAGCCGTGGACGCCGATCGCGGAGGAAGAGTGGCCACCGGAGGTCGCGGCTGAGGCGAGACGGCAGCGGGGGAGAGCGCGGCAGAAGCGATGGGCCAAGTTGGTCGTCGCGGAGGGTAGGCGGTACCGGATCAAGGTATCCGTGGCAGGCGAGGCCACAGTTTACCGCGCCCAATAAAGGAGCCCCAGATTGGGGCTAGAACATAGTAGAGGAGTATGTTCTGGGACAGGGGAGGGTATGCGCGCGGCAACATACGCGCAGGCGCAGCCAGCGCCGACAACAATCACAACAACACAAGCAGTAACACAGACTGCAGCACGGAAACAAAAAGGGGTCAACGACCTTTACGGCAGCCATGCCAGGAGCGGACCGAGGGGCGCGAAAGCCAGGCGCGCGGGCCGGCAAAAACGACGCGAGGCTGCCGCAGGCGCGGGACACCGGGACACGTGCAGCCGCAAGTCGTCTTCCGGGGCGCGCGGGGGCCATGGTCCGCACCCCGGAGCATCCAAGGGCATTCATTCATACATCACATGGAGCTGCAAGAAGATAAAATGGTCAGATTGCTGGAAAACAAAGGAAAATAGCACCAAAAACACTTACCTTTTCAAAGCAGCCACGCGGTAATGAAAAATCGGGATGGGGGCGCTGCGATAGCAGCGGTCGATCGATAGTGCGATCGATAGGGAACACGATATGGATATACTAGATTTTTCACAGTGGCCACACTATTGGTCACACTGCGACTGGAACGAAAATGGCAACGCTAAAACATCGAAACTGGAATTGGAGACACGGAACTGGCAACGCTGCTCACCACGATCGATAAACGCAATCGTGAGTTGGAGCGGAGTTGCCAGACTGCGGAGAGAAGTGGTGAATTTCGACGCGGGAGTGGCGCGGAAATTCAAAATTCCGTCCGGAGGCGAGGATCAGCGACCAAGGAGGAGGAATCGGCAGGAAACGAGGAGCAGGATCAAGGACGGCGCCGGGAGGGTCTATACGCGGGGGTCGAGATGCCTATAGGACACGGCTGAGACTGGCATCGCTGCGATCCGACCGGTGGCCAGCGGCAGGAGAAAGGCATCAGCGAGGGTTAGACGCGGTCTTCGAGATGCCTACAGGAAAAGGCTGAGATTGCACCGCTGCGTCCGGACTGATGGCCAACGCAAGGAGTAGGGAACCAAGACTAAGGAGAGGACGAGGACTACAACGAGGAAGCTGAGAGACGTCGACGGAGTGCGCCGGGAGAAGAAAGCACCTTCTTCAATAATTTTCCGAAGAAAGGGGGAGATGTGAGGAGTCGTAAAACTCCCCACAAATCTCGAGGCAGGAGAGCCCCTAGCAACAGCGATGGCAGCGAGAATGCGTCAGAATCCGAGGGCGTCCAGGTCCACCGGTAAATACTGGACCTTGGACCCGGCCAAAGCGGAGAGACCGTGAAATAACGGTGCCGCGCTGGACCTTGGACCCACGCCGCCAAAGGGCAATGAGGTCGAACGGTGAATCCGTGGACTTCGGACCGGCACAAAGAGGATGCACCGTGAACTAACGGGACTTCTTGGACCTTGGACCCGATGAGTGCCGTGTGCAAAAGGAATTAACGGGACACCCTTGGACATTGGACCCTAGCGAGCCGTGTGCAAAAAGGGAAATAACGGGACCGCGCCGCAGCCTATAAAAGGGACGGCGCAGGCGCAGCTCGAGAGAGACAACCAAGATACGCGAGCGAGAGTACAAGTGAACCAGAGATCAAGATTACGATACAAGTGCGAGGATTCAATCGAGTGCGTGACCGTGAGAGTACCGTAGAAACCGAGTGCTCAACGCCCAGATCAGGATACCAGAGTCAAGACGCTAAGCCAAGGCTGAGACTGCAACGGTGAGATCTGCAGGACACAGAGATTGGAGTGGAGACAAGTGCTGGACAGGAGCAGAGTCGAGAGGAGGACGAGCTAGAGAAGGACGAGCTACCGGCAGGGTAAGCGTGGATCAAGAGTTTGTGCCAGGCGTCGGGGTTACGGTGGACTGACGATAAGGCTGAATCCTAGGATTTGACCTGTCGGGACATTTGTTTCTCAGGCTAGAGCCAGACCGACCTCAGGGAACACGACGAAACAGGTGATCCCAGGATCATTCTGGTCGGACCCGAAAGGAAGGTTGTGCAGACTTTGAGTCCTACAAGCCGGGTGGAACTGGAGAGCTGCCGTTGGAGAACGACGCCGCAGGAGTCCACAAGTAGCACGAAGAGACACGAGAGCAGCGACGCCGTCGAGGAGCGCCGCCGAGAAACGCACGAAGAGAATCTTGAGCCGAGGAAGGCACGTCGCCGACCAGGCAAGCCGCAACAGCCAGCTGACGCAGAACCCAATTCCAGCGAAAAGTAAAACTAATAAAGTTTTCCGATTTGTCCCAATCGGATATCTCTGCATTTTCTTGGGTCACGGGCAGTCACGCAATACAAATTTGGTGGGACGAACACACAATATCTCTGAGCTAGTCGCGGCGTTTACGTAGCGATCAAACAGTCGAAAACAAGTTCGTTACACTACAAAGTATTGGAAAACCAAAACTGGGAGGGTGTGGAAAAGCAGATATTGCAAATAGAGGAAAACCATAACTGAGCACGTGATCTATAATGCGGGAGGGCGAAAAACCAGTGGATTTTTCCCTGCATTCTACTGATAGAGATCCAGATAGAAACCTCATTTCCCCCTTACTTTTTGTGTCACCCCCGTGTATTTTGAAACCAGAGATGGACGAAATGTAAGGGGTGAATGAGGTTTAGTCCCTTCCGATTATATGGAGAAACCTGATAAAAATATGTTATTTTCCAGAGGAATTTTCCCGGGGGGGTCGCCCACGCTGCTCTATGCCTCCGCTGCTCTGTCCCTCTCTCCGCTGCTGCTCCCTCGTTTATCTGGTCCTCTTTGGATCTGCACCCGTGTTCGGGGTTTTGTCTCGCTCTGCCGCGTTTGTTGGTCCAGTTCCATCGCCCACGCTGCTCTATCCCTCTGTTGCTGCTGTTCCCTCTCTCTGCTGCTGCTCTCTCGTTTCATCTGGTCCTCTTTGGATCTGCAACTGTGCTCGGGGTTATTGTCTCGCTCTGCCGCCTTCGTTTCTATGCCCCCCTACACCCTGCTAGCTAGAGATGGCCGTGGTTATCTTAATAATTATTTATTTATATAGTGCGGGAACAAATGGAAACTTCATGTTCTTAAATTATAAGGAACTTTGTGTATTTTTCATAAGCCTTATTGTACGGCCAATTCGGGCCGTTACACCCCCCTTTACTTCGCCGGACGAACAGAGACGGTGACTTCGTTCTTCGTATTAATTCTCACCCGGTAGTGTGGTCCGTTTTCCTTTTCCAGTACACGGATGTTGCGGCGGAGGTTTTTAGCCACCCGCGCCTGTAGTCTTTCCACGACGTGTTGCGGAAATTGGTACTGTTGCGCTGGGTGCATCCTCCAGTTCGCTGGAATGGGAACTCATCCGCTGTGCTTCATCCGGTCGGCTATGGGTCTTGGCTGGCGGGACTGGCCAGGCCCGTCTGAGAGTACGGGGTTCGGTTCCTCGGTAGCGCCGTTTGCGGTGTCCTCTGACTGTGCCTGCCCGATCCTTTGGCGTCGCTGGGCCTCGGCTGAGGTACTGGGCGTGTCGTCGTCCACTTCCAGGCGGAAGCGCTGCGAGTTACCGCCTGCGGTGTCCTCCGGGTGTTCGGCTACGTCGTTCGGCTCGGTCTCACCGACCAGCGGCTCGCCATTGTAATCGAAACCTTCCAAGTAGCGTTCCAGATACTCGCGCTGAGTTCCTCGCTGACAGTAAGAGGCGATTCTCGAAGTGCTATTCCGACAGGAACGGGAAGTGTATCCGACACTCCTTCGAATAGGACTAGTTGGAAGTCGAACTCCTCGTCCTCAATTTCCTCCGGCAGTTCGATGATCCTGGCTAGGGTGCGACGAGAGTTCCGTGTGCGCCGGCGGTGGCTGCGGTGTGGCTGGTCGCGGTGGCGTCCAGGCATGTTGGCTTAAAATGCTGTGAAAAGTATTACTTTAACTTATGGACCTGCCTAGCTAATCTTGGAAGTGCGGTGTACAAACAGTTTGCAAGTCTTACAAGATAAAGTTACAAGTTTACTAGATATCTACCTTCCCAAAACCTGGTTTATTTGGTGGTGTCTTGAGTGTCTTCGGGTTCGCTGTCGATGTTATCCTCGTGGAAAACCTTGAGGTCAGACAGGCCGGCTGTTCATCTGCGCTTGGTCTTCGGGTCTTAGAGACGGATGATGTTTTGTGCTATGAACTTTACAACTTTAAATGGTCCGTCGAAACGTGGAGCCAGCTTGGCTGCAAATCCATCCGCAGCCTTAGAGAGATGATGCTGCTTTAGTAGGACCAGATCGCCTATTGCTGGTCGCCAGGTGCGCCTTCGTAGGTTGTAATGTTTGCCCTGGTTCGCGCTGGCCTGTTTTGTGTGTTCTAGAGCTGCTTTAAAAATCTCCTGGAGATGTGTAGCCTTGTCGGCGGGGGTCACGGGTTCTCGACCCAAATGTGGAGTGACTTCGTGGTAAAGTGAGCCCGGCAATCTCGCTGGAGTGGATGGCGAGACTTATCTCGGGCAAGGCTGCATCCCAGGTCTTCTGGTTCCCGTCGATATACTGCGCTATCATCGTCTTGATGGTCCTATTGGCGCGTTCTGTGGGGTTCTGCTGTGGTGAGTACGGGGCGGTGTGTTGGATAGTCATCCCAAGTTGTCTTCCAAATTCCTTGAATGCTCGGCTGGTGAACTGCGTACCGTTATCGCAGACAAACGTCTTGGGCACCCCGAATCTGGCCAGGATTCGTTCGCGGAATGACCGAGACAGATATGCCGTAGTCGCCTTGCGAAGTGGAACGAGTTCAACCCACTTGTTAAATGTGTCGAAAAAGACCAGCAACATCGTATTGCCATGGGTAGATCGGGGCAAAGGTCCCACGAAGTCGGCGCACAGCGTGTCAAACGGCTCTGTTACGAGCCGGGTGAACATCTGCCCAGGGGGTTTCAGCTGGCTGGCTTTAAATTTCTGGCAAGTTTCGCACCTTGGAACGTACTTGACTACGTCGCGAAAGAGGCCAGGCCAGTAGTACCTCTGCATGATTCGTCTGGCTGTTTTCCGGATCCCCATGTGGACAGCGGCGGGTTGGTCGTGACACTCCTGCAGGATGCGCGCTCGAAGAGGTTGTGGCACGCACAGTTTCCAGGGAATATAGTCTTCTTCTTCTGGCCGGTTTCCGAAGCGTCGATACAGCTGGTCGTTCTCTTGGACGTACTCTGGGTAGTTGGTTGGTTCCTCGGCTATCCTCGTCAACATCTTACTTATCCATGTGCAATGGCGTTGTTCCGTGGTGGCTTGTTGAAGTCGTTCCAGCGGTTGCCTGGTTTTGCGACAATGTTTTGGTTTCCTCGGCGATAGTGCACGTCAAAGCGATATTGTTGGAGCTCTAAGGCCCAGCGAGCTATGCGTACCGTAGGATTTTCGATGGCGTTGAGCCACTTTAGCGCTAAATGATCAGTGACTACATCAAAGTGGTATCCCTCGAGGTAGCATCGGAATTTACGCACGGCCCACGCGATTACCAGGCATTCCTTTTCCGTCGTGGAATAGTTTCCCTCGGCCGTTGACAGCCGTCGACTGGCGTAAGCAATGACACGCTCCCGGCCTTCGATCTGCTGCGTCAACCCCGCTCCGAGTCCAAAGTGGCTTGCGTCAGTCTGCACTGTGAACTTTTCCTCGAAATCCGGGCAAGCTAAGACGGGTGCTTCTGATAGCATAAACTTCATCATCAATGATCCGTTGCATCGCTGGATTTTTGGTGAAATACCGCTGCTTGATTGGGCGGTCGTCCCTCATAACAATCGTGTGCTCCGTGATATGGGACACGCCTGTAAGTCTGTTGAACAGGTCCAGCTCGTCTTCCAACTCTTTCCTGGCAACCTGCATACTCTCCTCGACAACGATGGTGGTTGCTCTTGCTGATGGAAGAACATCGCTACGCTGACTCGTGGTGGTCCTCTGGGAGACAACGGTGCTTGTGGTTGCTGGATCAGCTGGGTTCTCCACCGGCAGTGCTTTCGGTGGAGGCACGACGAGACGCTGCTGATCTAGCCGTTCTTGTCGTCCTGGTTGTACTGGGCTTGTCGTGGTTGGCGGGGCTGGTCGCCGCAGCGCCGTTGGACCTGGACTTGTTGCGGTTGGCGGGGCTGGTCGCCGCTGCGCCGTTGGACCTGGACTTGTTGCGGTTGGCGGGGCTGGTCGCCGCTGCGCCGTTGGACCTGGACTTGTCGAGGCTGAAGCTAGTATAACGGGCAGTAGCGTAAGGCTCACCTGGTTTATTTCAAGGGTTGCTTTTGCTTGACTGAGAAAATCCATTCCATACTCGTTTCCCGCCGGTTTGGCACGGCAGCAATCGATCGTTCGTGTCCCTCGACGGCCGCAGTCCCAGCAGAACAGGACCCGTGTGTTCCTGCATTCCCTGCTAAAATGTCCAGTCTGCGCACAGTTTCCGCAGGCATTCCGGACGTCGATCCTGGGAGAGAGTAAAGTCCTTGAAGCTCTCCCCTGGTCGTTGGGTCTTGGCCCGGATCTCGTCCTTTGCCGCGTGGCGGCAAAAAGAAATCCAGAAATTCTGACCTAAATTCCTCCCACTGGGCTTTCTGTAGTTGGCTGACTCGGAACCAGTCTCCGGCTCGGCCAACTAATATGCTAGATAGCACCCTTGGCAACTGGTCCTTCTCGAAATGTAGTGGGTCGCCAGTCTCGCCATTGAAGAAAACGCCCCATGTCCGTAGCTTATCCGCCAGGCCGAACTGCAGCGCTCGTTCGCTTTCTGTTCGCAGAGAAGATCTAGGCGGTCCGGTCGCGCTGCGTCCAAGTGATAAATGCCCGCTGGTCCCGGCTGAGGGAACTTGTAGCAGGAGTTGGCCAACATGTTGCTCCATCTTCCGCTGCCTGTCATCCACGTCACAGTCCGAGTGGTTCGGGGAAGGGTCACGTGAGTGACTTTTCGAGTTTCACTTTTCGTGACAAGGATTTTCCCGTGCTCGGACGATGGTAATGTGATCCCTTCGAGCTCAAATTATCCTATTCAAACTTGAAATTTTACATTTTTCCCATAACTAAAAAAACTGGTGACGTTTTAAGTCACGAAGGATGTAATCCTCTAATTATCCTGATTCCCTAAAGTCCCTGATCGGGCGCCATCTGTAAAGTAGTTTCCTGGCTGGGATATGGCTCAGTCCGGCCAGGGTCGCTTACAGAAAAATTTCTAAGTTTTTGGAGTTTTGGAAATTTTGTGGAGGGTGAGCCGACTCAAAGGTGGAAGTCGTCGGGCTCACGTTAGGGTTGGTTGTGTAACCGGGCTCGTAGAGGGAAATTTTGGGAAAACAACCGGGGTGGGTCGTCGGTAATGGTACACCAGCGGGGCAGAGCCTTGACGCCTGGCTACGATCACCGAAGGATGATTCACTAGCGATTCACTAGCGGGAGCAGAGGCTTGGCGCCTGGCTGCTATCACCCAAAAATGCACGCGGATCCGGGAAATGATACACTAGTGGGAGCAGAGGCTTGGCGCCTGGCTGCTATCACCCAAAGATGCACGCGGAACCGGGAAATAGACCAACAACGGGGCAGAGGCTTGACGCCTGGCTACGATCACCGAAGGATGCACGTGGGAGCAGAGGCTTGGCGCCTGGCTGCTATCAGCCAAAAATGCACACGCAGGTTTTTCCAAGCTTCGGATATAATATGTTGGGGCGGGTCCTTGCCAAAAGGTAATTCCAAAAATGTGGTCTCCCAAAAAACTGAATTTAGAAAACGGGGTGCGGTTGACTTCACTTCTGTTCGGTTTCACTTTTTATTTGGTACTGGATTACAATGGCGTAAGCTTAGACTACATGGTTTTTAACCGGTTCGGCTACCAGTGATGCCGAACCAGCGATGCGAACCTCGTTCGACATGAACATTCTCCCCCCCTCGCAATGGGGAGAGTGGCGAATCAAGCCAGGGAGCAAGTGCCCGAAAGGAGCCAGCCCAAGGCTGAACTTTGCGCCATGGGCAGTCCATTTTGACTCGGGCGGATACCTGGCAGAATTAATTCCGCGTATACGTCGGCTCCCAAAACAGCAGACACTAGGGAAGGGTGGAACCATCTGTCATCAGCCAAAGTGATGTCTTGAAAGCCATCCCGGACCTTCGGATCCAGGGGCTTGGCCGGAGTTCGGGTCTGCATCTGGTCATCAACCAGCATTAGCAGCTGTCGGGTCATTTTTGACGACTTTGAGCGGATTTCGGTGGTGCACACCCGCTCATCGCCTACGCGGGTGACGGAAAGGTTGAGAGCCTTTGCCAAGGATGCGTGAATGCGACTCACGGGGCAGCAAGGATCCACCAAAGCTCGGACGTCAAACCGTTTCTCCTCAGACCCCACCAAAATGGATGCAGTTGGCAAGATGCTCACACTCGTGCGCTGCAGGATAGCGGCGCACGATGGGCCCGTAGCAGGGCTTCGAGTCGGGGAGACCACCTTCGGCGATGATGAGCGCACCGACGTCGTCGACGCCGCTCTCTGCTGCTGCTGTCCTTGGGGTCGTGACTGCTGTCGGCCTTGGGGTCGTGACGAGCGTGGCGATGTGGATTCTTGGAAGTGCAAGAGGGTGTGGTGATTTCCACTGCATACGTGGCACTTGGCCTTACTGCGGCAGGATTGTCCGGAATGCTCGTGAGCAAGGCAGTTCGCACAGTACTGGTTGATCAGGACCGCGCGGAGCCGCTTCACCGCCGGGAGCCGGAGGAACCGTTGGCACTTCCTCAGTGCGTGCACCCCTCGGCAAACGCGGCACCTGTACCCGTTGGTTGTGCGTGGCCGAGCGTGCTGGATCGTGGTTGGCGCCATCGTGAACAGTCTGGGGAAACGAGTAAACAAAAGTTAGCGGTGATGTATGATGCGAATGATCGTGACATGTATGAGGACTGACGATACAGAATGATATGAACTTAGGAACTTAAGACTAGTAGGATTGGCTGTCAGTCGCTAACCCAAAAAAAGGAAGGAAAACGGCAGAATCACTCGGAGCTGGAGGCCTCCATCGGAAGGCGGATCATCTTTGCGATTGGTCGTCGGATAGTGCCACGTGCGGTTAGAACCTCTGCCACTCGGGTCTTGCCATCCGCGCCTGGGCACACCAGTTGGATACGCCCAAGCCGCCATTCATTTGGCGGTAAATTCTCCTCTTTTAGCACCACCATGTCCCCTGTCTGAATATTTCGCGTTGGAAATTGCCATTTAGTCCTTTTATGGAGCTCCTTTAGGTACTCTTCTTTCCAACGTAAGCAAAATTGCTGATGCAGGGCCTTTAGCCGCCGCCATCGGTTTAAAATGGAAATGGGGTTTTCCTTAATCTCGGGCTCCGCCACGGAAAGGAGTGGCCCACCGACTAGGAAATGTCCGGGGCTGAGAGCTACGAGGTCCGTGGGGTCTTCGGACATTGGAGAAATAGGCCTCGAATTTAAACAGGCCTCAATTTTCGATAGGAGGGTGGCTAACTCTTCAAATGTGTACTTCCCGCCCGCCGTATGCTTGTAGAAGTGTGCCTTAAAGCTTTTGACACCGGCCTCCCATAGCCCTCCCATATGAGGGGCGGCAGGAGGGTTAAAGTGCCAGGTCACATTTTGAAGGCTGTAATTGGACAGGATCAAAGACCTCGTGGCTTCAATGAAGTCCTTGGATAGGGACGTGGAGGCTCCCACAAACGTTTTCCCGTTGTCAGAATGTATGTGTTGGGGACAGCCACGTCGTGCGGAGAAACGCGAGAAGGCTGCCAGAAACTTTTCAGTGGTCAAGTCTGATGTAGCTTCTAGATGGATGGCTCGGGTACTGAAACACACAAAAACGCAGACATACCCTTTTGTTATCTTACACCCTCGACCGACATAGTTTTTAATATCAAATGGTCCCGCAAAGTCAACGCCCGTGTGGGTAAAAGCTCTGGAAAATGTAGATCTTGCGCAGGGCAAGTCTCCCATCAGCTGAGTTTGCAGCTTCTGTTTGTGAATGGTACACACTCGACAGGAATGAATGGTGACTTTTACCAGATTTCTCAGCTGGGGTATCCAATACTTGGAGCGAATAAGTCGGATCATCAATTGATTACCCCCATGCAAGGATATGCGATGGGTAAAGAGGACCAAAAGTTTGGCAAAAGTGCACCTTGCCGGAATGATGATTGGATGTTTCTCATCATAGCTTAGCATCTCCGATGCTCGTAGACGACCGCTTGCTCTTAAGACACCATGGCTGTCGACAAAGGGGTTTAAATTGGAGATCGTGCTGGAGACTGGAATATGCTGCTTTTTGCCTAATGCCTTGCATTCTGTTGGATACTCATTGAGTTGGGTGAGCACAATCAGCCTCTCTTGGACGTTAGACAGCTCTGCAGCAGTGAGTTCCGACTTTACGTTGACATCTTGCTTGCGACACAGTCTTGCAAACCGGAATACGTACGCGAGAACGCGTAAAGCCCTCTCGAATGCTGAAAACCGCTCCAAAAGGTCAGTTTTCGGAGGCGCTTTGGCGACGTTACATCTTATCGGGCGTTGTTCGAGCTCTGTTTCAAGCGGGACCGACGAATTGAGTGGCCACTGCTCCTGGTTGTGACGCAGCCACTCAGGACCGTGCCACCAGAGGTTGCTGTCCTTGAGCTCATGGACTGAGACGCCCCTGCTCGCCAGATCAGCTGGGTTATCTTCCGATATCACATGAAACCACTGTTCTCTGTTGGTGAGCTGGTGAACTTTCGCGACTCTGTTGGCAACGAACGTAGTCCAAGTGCATGCTGGCTTGCTTAGCCATGCAAGCACTATTGTGGAGTCTGTCCAATAATATGTCTCATACTGAGTAGGAGGCATTTCGGAGAGAACTGCTGCAGCGAGTTCGGAGAGAAGCACCGCACCGCACAGCTCTAATCGCGGTATGGAAAGGGACTTTACTGGAGCTACTCGGGTTTTGGATACAAGCAATTGGGTAAAAAAGCCATCACTCGTTTCGACGCGAACGAAGATGGCAGCACCATAGGCGCTCTGCGATGCATCGCAAAACCCGTGGTACTGCAGCTTTGCGGCTGGATGAAATCTTACCCATCTTGGAATGCGAACTTCTTTTAATGTTGGATATCCCTTAAGAAAGTCACGCCACTTTGTGACAAGATCAACCGGAAGAGGCTGGTCCCAGCTTAACTCCCGCAGCCAAATTTCTTGCATGAAAATTTTTGCCCGAACAATAAATGGCGATAACCAACCTGCTGGGTCAAACAGTTTGGCTATCTGGGATAAAACCTCTCGTTTGGTGTAGGTTGTTTGGAGAGAAA
The DNA here is from genome assembly GCA_037075285.1 of Drosophila lutescens. Taxonomy (NCBI): domain Eukaryota; kingdom Metazoa; phylum Arthropoda; class Insecta; order Diptera; family Drosophilidae; genus Drosophila; species Drosophila lutescens. Next base: position 19,314 of record JBAMCF010000994.1, read on the forward strand.
TATCCATCGGCAAAAAAAAGAAACTATCCGATGTCGCGTGCCAACGGATTCCCAGAGTTTTTGCCATACTGGCGTCTTCCAGCTCCAGAAAGTCGGCCCTGATCAAGTGCTCCTTTGGAATACCCTGTAAAAGTTTCTTCTCGTTCGAGGTCCACTTGCGCAGTGGAAAACCCGCACTCTCGAGGGCACCGCAGAGCTCTTTGATGGCTGAAACAGCGGACTGCTGCGTGTGGGCGCCAGCTAAAACATCATCGACGTACATAAAGTTCGAAATTATGTCACTTGCCAAAGGATATTGGTCACGTACATCCTGGGACAGTTGTTGGAGCACGCGTATGGCCAGAAAAGGGGCACAGTTAACGCCAAAAGTGACCGTGTTGAGCTCATAATCACACAGTTTTCCCTCTTTATCGCGGCACAGGATTCTTTGGAACCGTGTATGATCAGGATGGACGAGAATCTGCCGATACATCTTGGTGATGTCAGCATTGAAGACGTATCTAAAGAAACGCCATTTGAGGATCTGGGTTGTCAAATCAGATTGCAGTACCGGACCTGTATGAAGGATATCATTTAGGCTGTACCCGTTTGACGATTTATTGGAGGCATTAAACACCACGCGAACCTTTGTGGTGGTGCTGTCTGGCTTGAAAACCGCGTGGTGCGGCAAGTAAAAATTGCTGGAGTCGTCTTTTGGAGAGACTAGGTGCATATGACCTAAATCTAAATATTCCTGAATAACTGAGTCATACTGCTCTCTCAAAGGAACGTTTTTACTCAACCGTGCTTCGTTCCTAAGGAATTGCGCCAGTGCGATGGACCGTGAATGCCCCAGGTTTATTTTGTTAGGCTCTTTAAAGGGCAAAGAAACAACATACCTCCCATCTTTATCCCTTGTGGTGGTTTGCTGGAAGTTATTTTCACACACCGAGCTGGATTCCTTGCCCGGCTTCACTGGAACATCCTCCACCTCCCAGAACTTGGTAAGGATGCCGTCTAGTTGAGGTTCGGTGACAGACAACCGTGCTGAGAAGGAAGATATTCGGTTAGTGGGATTCTTCGCGATTGGGCCGCAAAGAATCCACCCGAATATGGTCTCTTGGCCAAGGAGTGTTCCGCAAACATTTGAATGGAAGCCGCCCAAAATAATCGACGGAAGGATATCGGCGCCTATAAGCACGTCAATTTGCGAACTCTGGTAGAAATTCGAATCTGCTAACTGTACGGGAGGGAGGTCCCTCAACGACCCTTCGGGTATCGTATAGGATGGAAGATTTCCGGCTAAATGTGGTAGCACATATGCAGACGCTTCGATTTGGATTTGTGGCTTAATGGGGGAGCCTATATGGAATTGGCAGCGCTTACGAGGTTGAGCAGCAACAGTTTGATTTACTCCCGAAACTTGAGCTTGTATGGATTCATAGGGGAACTTAATTAGGTTGAATAACCGTTCTGAAATAAACGTCGCCTCGGATCCGGAGTCAATTAAGGCACGAGCTGAGTACCTGATGCCCAAGTGGCAGATCTCTATGAGCGCCGTACTCAGGAGGACTCCTTGCGTATTCACGGCGAGGTACGTTTGAACGTTCGACGGAGTGGACTGTATTTCTGGCTGGAGGTCAGGTACTGACGCGGACTGGAGCTGTGAAGGGCCGCTACGATGGAGGAGAGTATTGTGGCGACCTTTGCACGTATAGCAATTGTGCGAACTTGTGCAGTCTCTCAACATGTGGGTTCTTGCAAAACAGTTCAGACAGAGTTTCTGTTGTTTAATACACTGTTCCCTGTCGGCAACCGACATATTTAGGAACTGGGGACACAGACGGATAGGATGGTTCTCTCTTGGACAAAGTTTACACGACTGTGGATTTACGGTGACCCTATTTTCAAAGTTATGGATAATCCGGGGCCCACCTTCAGGACGTGGGGCTCTGGATTGAGTGTTCAAGGTAGGCCTAAATTCTTCAATTGCCTCCAGGGTTCGATGACGACCTTTTAAGAAGG